>OX387405.1:10000-15000 GCA_947563765.1 Anarsia innoxiella | reverse complement strand
GTTAGGTTAGGTTAGGTTAGGTTAGGTTAGGTTAGGTTAGGTTAGGTTAGGTTAGGTTAGGTTAGGTTAGGTTAGGTTAGGTTAGGTTAGGTTAGGTTAGGTTAGGTTAGGTTAGGTTAGGTTAGGTTAGGTTAGGTTAGGTTAGGTTAGGTTAGGTTAGGTTAGGTTAGGTTAGGTTAGGTTAGGTTAGGTTAGGTTAGGTTAGGTTAGGTTAGGTTAGGTTAGGTTAGGTTAGGTTAGGTTAGGTTAGGTTAGGTTAGGTTAGGTTAGGTTAGGTTAGGTTAGGTTAGGTTAGGTTAGGTTAGGTTAGGTTAGGTTAGGTTAGGTTAGGTTAGGTTAGGTTAGGTTAGGTTAGGTTAGGTTAGGTTAGGTTAGGTTAGGTTAGGTTAGGTTAGGTTAGGTTAGGTTAGGTTAGGTTAGGTTAGGTTAGGTTAGGTTAGGTTAGGTTAGGTTAGGTTAGGTTAGGTTAGGTTAGGTTAGGTTAGGTTAGGTTAGGTTAGGTTAGGTTAGGTTAGGTTAGGTTAGGTTAGGTTAGGTTAGGTTAGGTTAGGTTAGGTTAGGTTAGGTTAGGTTAGGTTAGGTTAGGTTAGGTTAGGTTAGGTTAGGTTAGGTTAGGTTAGGTTAGGTTAGGTTAGGTTAGGTTAGGTTAGGTTAGGTTAGGTTAGGTTAGGTTAGGTTAGGTTAGGTTAGGTTAGGTTAGGTTAGGTTAGGTTAGGTTAGGTTAGGTTAGGTTAGGTTAGGTTAGGTTAGGTTAGGTTAGGTTAGGTTAGGTTAGGTTAGGTTAGGTTAGGTTAGGTTAGGTTAGGTTAGGTTAGGTTAGGTTAGGTTAGGTTAGGTTAGGTTAGGTTAGGTTAGGTTAGGTTAGGTTAGGTTAGGTTAGGTTAGGTTAGGTTAGGTTAGGTTAGGTTAGGTTAGGTTAGGTTAGGTTAGGTTAGGTTAGGTTAGGTTAGGTTAGGTTAGGTTAGGTTAGGTTAGGTTAGGTTAGGTTAGGTTAGGTTAGGTTAGGTTAGGTTAGGTTAGGTTAGGTTAGGTTAGGTTAGGTTAGGTTAGGTTAGGTTAGGTTAGGTTAGGTTAGGTTAGGTTAGGTTAGGTTAGGTTAGGTTAGGTTAGGTTAGGTTAGGTTAGGTTAGGTTAGGTTAGGTTAGGTTAGGTTAGGTTAGGTTAGGTTAGGTTAGGTTAGGTTAGGTTAGGTTAGGTTAGGTTAGGTTAGGTTAGGTTAGGTTAGGTTAGGTTAGGTTAGGTTAGGTTAGGTTAGGTTAGGTTAGGTTAGGTTAGGTTAGGTTAGGTTAGGTTAGGTTAGGTTAGGTTAGGTTAGGTTAGGTTAGGTTAGGTTAGGTTAGGTTAGGTTAGGTTAGGTTAGGTTAGGTTAGGTTAGGTTAGGTTAGGTTAGGTTAGGTTAGGTTAGGTTAGGTTAGGTTAGGTTAGGTTAGGTTAGGTTAGGTTAGGTTAGGTTAGGTTAGGTTAGGTTAGGTTAGGTTAGGTTAGGTTAGGTTAGGTTAGGTTAGGTTAGGTTAGGTTAGGTTAGGTTAGGTTAGGTTAGGTTAGGTTAGGTTAGGTTAGGTTAGGTTAGGTTAGGTTAGGTTAGGTTAGGTTAGGTTAGGTTAGGTTAGGTTAGGTTAGGTTAGGTTAGGTTAGGTTAGGTTAGGTTAGGTTAGGTTAGGTTAGGTTAGGTTAGGTTAGGTTAGGTTAGGTTAGGTTAGGTTAGGTTAGGTTAGGTTAGGTTAGGTTAGGTTAGGTTAGGTTAGGTTAGGTTAGGTTAGGTTAGGTTAGGTTAGGTTAGGTTAGGTTAGGTTAGGTTAGGTTAGGTTAGGTTAGGTTAGGTTAGGTTAGGTTAGGTTAGGTTAGGTTAGGTTAGGTTAGGTTAGGTTAGGTTAGGTTAGGTTAGGTTAGGTTAGGTTAGGTTAGGTTAGGTTAGGTTAGGTTAGGTTAGGTTAGGTTAGGTTAGGTTAGGTTAGGTTAGGTTAGGTTAGGTTAGGTTAGGTTAGGTTAGGTTAGGTTAGGTTAGGTTAGGTTAGGTTAGGTTAGGTTAGGTTAGGTTAGGTTAGGTTAGGTTAGGTTAGGTTAGGTTAGGTTAGGTTAGGTTAGGTTAGGTTAGGTTAGGTTAGGTTAGGTTAGGTTAGGTTAGGTTAGGTTAGGTTAGGTTAGGTTAGGTTAGGTTAGGTTAGGTTAGGTTAGGTTAGGTTAGGTTAGGTTAGGTTAGGTTAGGTTAGGTTAGGTTAGGTTAGGTTAGGTTAGGTTAGGTTAGGTTAGGTTAGGTTAGGTTAGGTTAGGTTAGGTTAGGTTAGGTTAGGTTAGGTTAGGTTAGGTTAGGTTAGGTTAGGTTAGGTTAGGTTAGGTTAGGTTAGGTTAGGTTAGGTTAGGTTAGGTTAGGTTAGGTTAGGTTAGGTTAGGTTAGGTTAGGTTAGGTTAGGTTAGGTTAGGTTAGGTTAGGTTAGGTTAGGTTAGGTTAGGTTAGGTTAGGTTAGGTTAGGTTAGGTTAGGTTAGGTTAGGTTAGGTTAGGTTAGGTTAGGTTAGGTTAGGTTAGGTTAGGTTAGGTTAGGTTAGGTTAGGTTAGGTTAGGTTAGGTTAGGTTAGGTTAGGTTAGGTTAGGTTAGGTTAGGTTAGGTTAGGTTAGGTTAGGTTAGGTTAGGTTAGGTTAGGTTAGGTTAGGTTAGGTTAGGTTAGGTTAGGTTAGGTTAGGTTAGGTTAGGTTAGGTTAGGTTAGGTTAGGTTAGGTTAGGTTAGGTTAGGTTAGGTTAGGTTAGGTTAGGTTAGGTTAGGTTAGGTTAGGTTAGGTTAGGTTAGGTTAGGTTAGGTTAGGTTAGGTTAGGTTAGGTTAGGTTAGGTTAGGTTAGGTTAGGTTAGGTTAGGTTAGGTTAGGTTAGGTTAGGTTAGGTTAGGTTAGGTTAGGTTAGGTTAGGTTAGGTTAGGTTAGGTTAGGTTAGGTTAGGTTAGGTTAGGTTAGGTTAGGTTAGGTTAGGTTAGGTTAGGTTAGGTTAGGTTAGGTTAGGTTAGGTTAGGTTAGGTTAGGTTAGGTTAGGTTAGGTTAGGTTAGGTTAGGTTAGGTTAGGTTAGGTTAGGTTAGGTTAGGTTAGGTTAGGTTAGGTTAGGTTAGGTTAGGTTAGGTTAGGTTAGGTTAGGTTAGGTTAGGTTAGGTTAGGTTAGGTTAGGTTAGGTTAGGTTAGGTTAGGTTAGGTTAGGTTAGGTTAGGTTAGGTTAGGTTAGGTTAGGTTAGGTTAGGTTAGGTTAGGTTAGGTTAGGTTAGGTTAGGTTAGGTTAGGTTAGGTTAGGTTAGGTTAGGTTAGGTTAGGTTAGGTTAGGTTAGGTTAGGTTAGGTTAGGTTAGGTTAGGTTAGGTTAGGTTAGGTTAGGTTAGGTTAGGTTAGGTTAGGTTAGGTTAGGTTAGGTTAGGTTAGGTTAGGTTAGGTTAGGTTAGGTTAGGTTAGGTTAGGTTAGGTTAGGTTAGGTTAGGTTAGGTTAGGTTAGGTTAGGTTAGGTTAGGTTAGGTTAGGTTAGGTTAGGTTAGGTTAGGTTAGGTTAGGTTAGGTTAGGTTAGGTTAGGTTAGGTTAGGTTAGGTTAGGTTAGGTTAGGTTAGGTTAGGTTAGGTTAGGTTAGGTTAGGTTAGGTTAGGTTAGGTTAGGTTAGGTTAGGTTAGGTTAGGTTAGGTTAGGTTAGGTTAGGTTAGGTTAGGTTAGGTTAGGTTAGGTTAGGTTAGGTTAGGTTAGGTTAGGTTAGGTTAGGTTAGGTTAGGTTAGGTTAGGTTAGGTTAGGTTAGGTTAGGTTAGGTTAGGTTAGGTTAGGTTAGGTTAGGTTAGGTTAGGTTAGGTTAGGTTAGGTTAGGTTAGGTTAGGTTAGGTTAGGTTAGGTTAGGTTAGGTTAGGTTAGGTTAGGTTAGGTTAGGTTAGGTTAGGTTAGGTTAGGTTAGGTTAGGTTAGGTTAGGTTAGGTTAGGTTAGGTTAGGTTAGGTTAGGTTAGGTTAGGTTAGGTTAGGTTAGGTTAGGTTAGGTTAGGTTAGGTTAGGTTAGGTTAGGTTAGGTTAGGTTAGGTTAGGTTAGGTTAGGTTAGGTTAGGTTAGGTTAGGTTAGGTTAGGTTAGGTTAGGTTAGGTTAGGTTAGGTTAGGTTAGGTTAGGTTAGGTTAGGTTAGGTTAGGTTAGGTTAGGTTAGGTTAGGTTAGGTTAGGTTAGGTTAGGTTAGGTTAGGTTAGGTTAGGTTAGGTTAGGTTAGGTTAGGTTAGGTTAGGTTAGGTTAGGTTAGGTTAGGTTAGGTTAGGTTAGGTTAGGTTAGGTTAGGTTAGGTTAGGTTAGGTTAGGTTAGGTTAGGTTAGGTTAGGTTAGGTTAGGTTAGGTTAGGTTAGGTTAGGTTAGGTTAGGTTAGGTTAGGTTAGGTTAGGTTAGGTTAGGTTAGGTTAGGTTAGGTTAGGTTAGGTTAGGTTAGGTTAGGTTAGGTTAGGTTAGGTTAGGTTAGGTTAGGTTAGGTTAGGTTAGGTTAGGTTAGGTTAGGTTAGGTTAGGTTAGGTTAGGTTAGGTTAGGTTAGGTTAGGTTAGGTTAGGTTAGGTTAGGTTAGGTTAGGTTAGGTTAGGTTAGGTTAGGTTAGGTTAGGTTAGGTTAGGTTAGGTTAGGTTAGGTTAGGTTAGGTTAGGTTAGGTTAGGTTAGGTTAGGTTAGGTTAGGTTAGGTTAGGTTAGGTTAGGTTAGGTTAGGTTAGGTTAGGTTAGGTTAGGTTAGGTTAGGTTAGGTTAGGTTAGGTTAGGTTAGGTTAGGTTAGGTTAGGTTAGGTTAGGTTAGGTTAGGTTAGGTTAGGTTAGGTTAGGTTAGGTTAGGTTAGGTTAGGTTAGGTTAGGTTAGGTTAGGTTAGGTTAGGTTAGGTTAGGTTAGGTTAGGTTAGGTTAGGTTAGGTTAGGTTAGGTTAGGTTAGGTTAGGTTAGGTTAGGTTAGGTTAGGTTAGGTTAGGTTAGGTTAGGTTAGGTTAGGTTAGGTTAGGTTAGGTTAGGTTAGGTTAGGTTAGGTTAGGTTAGGTTAG
>OX387404.1:10255609-10262054 GCA_947563765.1 Anarsia innoxiella | reverse complement strand
CTAACCTAACCTAACCTAACCTAACCTAACCTAACCTAACCTAACCTAACCTAACCTAACCTAACCTAACCTAACCTAACCTAACCTAACCTAACCTAACCTAACCTAACCTAACCTAACCTAACCTAACCTAACCTAACCTAACCTAACCTAACCTAACCTAACCTAACCTAACCTAACCTAACCTAACCTAACCTAACCTAACCTAACCTAACCTAACCTAACCTAACCTAACCTAACCTAACCTAACCTAACCTAACCTAACCTAACCTAACCTAACCTAACCTAACCTAACCTAACCTAACCTAACCTAACCTAACCTAACCTAACCTAACCTAACCTAACCTAACCTAACCTAACCTAACCTAACCTAACCTAACCTAACCTAACCTAACCTAACCTAACCTAACCTAACCTAACCTAACCTAACCTAACCTAACCTAACCTAACCTAACCTAACCTAACCTAACCTAACCTAACCTAACCTAACCTAACCTAACCTAACCTAACCTAACCTAACCTAACCTAACCTAACCTAACCTAACCTAACCTAACCTAACCTAACCTAACCTAACCTAACCTAACCTAACCTAACCTAACCTAACCTAACCTAACCTAACCTAACCTAACCTAACCTAACCTAACCTAACCTAACCTAACCTAACCTAACCTAACCTAACCTAACCTAACCTAACCTAACCTAACCTAACCTAACCTAACCTAACCTAACCTAACCTAACCTAACCTAACCTAACCTAACCTAACCTAACCTAACCTAACCTAACCTAACCTAACCTAACCTAACCTAACCTAACCTAACCTAACCTAACCTAACCTAACCTAACCTAACCTAACCTAACCTAACCTAACCTAACCTAACCTAACCTAACCTAACCTAACCTAACCTAACCTAACCTAACCTAACCTAACCTAACCTAACCTAACCTAACCTAACCTAACCTAACCTAACCTAACCTAACCTAACCTAACCTAACCTAACCTAACCTAACCTAACCTAACCTAACCTAACCTAACCTAACCTAACCTAACCTAACCTAACCTAACCTAACCTAACCTAACCTAACCTAACCTAACCTAACCTAACCTAACCTAACCTAACCTAACCTAACCTAACCTAACCTAACCTAACCTAACCTAACCTAACCTAACCTAACCTAACCTAACCTAACCTAACCTAACCTAACCTAACCTAACCTAACCTAACCTAACCTAACCTAACCTAACCTAACCTAACCTAACCTAACCTAACCTAACCTAACCTAACCTAACCTAACCTAACCTAACCTAACCTAACCTAACCTAACCTAACCTAACCTAACCTAACCTAACCTAACCTAACCTAACCTAACCTAACCTAACCTAACCTAACCTAACCTAACCTAACCTAACCTAACCTAACCTAACCTAACCTAACCTAACCTAACCTAACCTAACCTAACCTAACCTAACCTAACCTAACCTAACCTAACCTAACCTAACCTAACCTAACCTAACCTAACCTAACCTAACCTAACCTAACCTAACCTAACCTAACCTAACCTAACCTAACCTAACCTAACCTAACCTAACCTAACCTAACCTAACCTAACCTAACCTAACCTAACCTAACCTAACCTAACCTAACCTAACCTAACCTAACCTAACCTAACCTAACCTAACCTAACCTAACCTAACCTAACCTAACCTAACCTAACCTAACCTAACCTAACCTAACCTAACCTAACCTAACCTAACCTAACCTAACCTAACCTAACCTAACCTAACCTAACCTAACCTAACCTAACCTAACCTAACCTAACCTAACCTAACCTAACCTAACCTAACCTAACCTAACCTAACCTAACCTAACCTAACCTAACCTAACCTAACCTAACCTAACCTAACCTAACCTAACCTAACCTAACCTAACCTAACCTAACCTAACCTAACCTAACCTAACCTAACCTAACCTAACCTAACCTAACCTAACCTAACCTAACCTAACCTAACCTAACCTAACCTAACCTAACCTAACCTAACCTAACCTAACCTAACCTAACCTAACCTAACCTAACCTAACCTAACCTAACCTAACCTAACCTAACCTAACCTAACCTAACCTAACCTAACCTAACCTAACCTAACCTAACCTAACCTAACCTAACCTAACCTAACCTAACCTAACCTAACCTAACCTAACCTAACCTAACCTAACCTAACCTAACCTAACCTAACCTAACCTAACCTAACCTAACCTAACCTAACCTAACCTAACCTAACCTAACCTAACCTAACCTAACCTAACCTAACCTAACCTAACCTAACCTAACCTAACCTAACCTAACCTAACCTAACCTAACCTAACCTAACCTAACCTAACCTAACCTAACCTAACCTAACCTAACCTAACCTAACCTAACCTAACCTAACCTAACCTAACCTAACCTAACCTAACCTAACCTAACCTAACCTAACCTAACCTAACCTAACCTAACCTAACCTAACCTAACCTAACCTAACCTAACCTAACCTAACCTAACCTAACCTAACCTAACCTAACCTAACCTAACCTAACCTAACCTAACCTAACCTAACCTAACCTAACCTAACCTAACCTAACCTAACCTAACCTAACCTAACCTAACCTAACCTAACCTAACCTAACCTAACCTAACCTAACCTAACCTAACCTAACCTAACCTAACCTAACCTAACCTAACCTAACCTAACCTAACCTAACCTAACCTAACCTAACCTAACCTAACCTAACCTAACCTAACCTAACCTAACCTAACCTAACCTAACCTAACCTAACCTAACCTAACCTAACCTAACCTAACCTAACCTAACCTAACCTAACCTAACCTAACCTAACCTAACCTAACCTAACCTAACCTAACCTAACCTAACCTAACCTAACCTAACCTAACCTAACCTAACCTAACCTAACCTAACCTAACCTAACCTAACCTAACCTAACCTAACCTAACCTAACCTAACCTAACCTAACCTAACCTAACCTAACCTAACCTAACCTAACCTAACCTAACCTAACCTAACCTAACCTAACCTAACCTAACCTAACCTAACCTAACCTAACCTAACCTAACCTAACCTAACCTAACCTAACCTAACCTAACCTAACCTAACCTAACCTAACCTAACCTAACCTAACCTAACCTAACCTAACCTAACCTAACCTAACCTAACCTAACCTAACCTAACCTAACCTAACCTAACCTAACCTAACCTAACCTAACCTAACCTAACCTAACCTAACCTAACCTAACCTAACCTAACCTAACCTAACCTAACCTAACCTAACCTAACCTAACCTAACCTAACCTAACCTAACCTAACCTAACCTAACCTAACCTAACCTAACCTAACCTAACCTAACCTAACCTAACCTAACCTAACCTAACCTAACCTAACCTAACCTAACCTAACCTAACCTAACCTAACCTAACCTAACCTAACCTAACCTAACCTAACCTAACCTAACCTAACCTAACCTAACCTAACCTAACCTAACCTAACCTAACCTAACCTAACCTAACCTAACCTAACCTAACCTAACCTAACCTAACCTAACCTAACCTAACCTAACCTAACCTAACCTAACCTAACCTAACCTAACCTAACCTAACCTAACCTAACCTAACCTAACCTAACCTAACCTAACCTAACCTAACCTAACCTAACCTAACCTAACCTAACCTAACCTAACCTAACCTAACCTAACCTAACCTAACCTAACCTAACCTAACCTAACCTAACCTAACCTAACCTAACCTAACCTAACCTAACCTAACCTAACCTAACCTAACCTAACCTAACCTAACCTAACCTAACCTAACCTAACCTAACCTAACCTAACCTAACCTAACCTAACCTAACCTAACCTAACCTAACCTAACCTAACCTAACCTAACCTAACCTAACCTAACCTAACCTAACCTAACCTAACCTAACCTAACCTAACCTAACCTAACCTAACCTAACCTAACCTAACCTAACCTAACCTAACCTAACCTAACCTAACCTAACCTAACCTAACCTAACCTAACCTAACCTAACCTAACCTAACCTAACCTAACCTAACCTAACCTAACCTAACCTAACCTAACCTAACCTAACCTAACCTAACCTAACCTAACCTAACCTAACCTAACCTAACCTAACCTAACCTAACCTAACCTAACCTAACCTAACCTAACCTAACCTAACCTAACCTAACCTAACCTAACCTAACCTAACCTAACCTAACCTAACCTAACCTAACCTAACCTAACCTAACCTAACCTAACCTAACCTAACCTAACCTAACCTAACCTAACCTAACCTAACCTAACCTAACCTAACCTAACCTAACCTAACCTAACCTAACCTAACCTAACCTAACCTAACCTAACCTAACCTAACCTAACCTAACCTAACCTAACCTAACCTAACCTAACCTAACCTAACCTAACCTAACCTAACCTAACCTAACCTAACCTAACCTAACCTAACCTAACCTAACCTAACCTAACCTAACCTAACCTAACCTAACCTAACCTAACCTAACCTAACCTAACCTAACCTAACCTAACCTAACCTAACCTAACCTAACCTAACCTAACCTAACCTAACCTAACCTAACCTAACCTAACCTAACCTAACCTAACCTAACCTAACCTAACCTAACCTAACCTAACCTAACCTAACCTAACCTAACCTAACCTAACCTAACCTAACCTAACCTAACCTAACCTAACCTAACCTAACCTAACCTAACCTAACCTAACCTAACCTAACCTAACCTAACCTAACCTAACCTAACCTAACCTAACCTAACCTAACCTAACCTAACCTAACCTAACCTAACCTAACCTAACCTAACCTAACCTAACCTAACCTAACCTAACCTAACCTAACCTAACCTAACCTAACCTAACCTAACCTAACCTAACCTAACCTAACCTAACCTAACCTAACCTAACCTAACCTAACCTAACCTAACCTAACCTAACCTAACCTAACCTAACCTAACCTAACCTAACCTAACCTAACCTAACCTAACCTAACCTAACCTAACCTAACCTAACCTAACCTAACCTAACCTAACCTAACCTAACCTAACCTAACCTAACCTAACCTAACCTAACCTAACCTAACCTAACCTAACCTAACCTAACCTAACCTAACCTAACCTAACCTAACCTAACCTAACCTAACCTAACCTAACCTAACCTAACCTAACCTAACCTAACCTAACCTAACCTAACCTAACCTAACCTAACCTAACCTAACCTAACCTAACCTAACCTAACCTAACCTAACCTAACCTAACCTAACCTAACCTAACCTAACCTAACCTAACCTAACCTAACCTAACCTAACCTAACCTAACCTAACCTAACCTAACCTAACCTAACCTAACCTAACCTAACCTAACCTAACCTAACCTAACCTAACCTAACCTAACCTAACCTAACCTAACCTAACCTAACCTAACCTAACCTAACCTAACCTAACCTAACCTAACCTAACCTAACCTAACCTAACCTAACCTAACCTAACCTAACCTAACCTAACCTAACCTAACCTAACCTAACCTAACCTAACCTAACCTAACCTAACCTAACCTAACCTAACCTAACCTAACCTAACCTAACCTAACCTAACCTAACCTAACCTAACCTAACCTAACCTAACCTAACCTAACCTAACCTAACCTAACCTAACCTAACCTAACCTAACCTAACCTAACCTAACCTAACCTAACCTAACCTAACCTAACCTAACCTAACCTAACCTAACCTAACCTAACCTAACCTAACCTAACCTAACCTAACCTAACCTAACCTAACCTAACCTAACCTAACCTAACCTAACCTAACCTAACCTAACCTAACCTAACCTAACCTAACCTAACCTAACCTAACCTAACCTAACCTAACCTAACCTAACCTAACCTAACCTAACCTAACCTAACCTAACCTAACCTAACCTAACCTAACCTAACCTAACCTAACCTAACCTAACCTAACCTAACCTAACCTAACCTAACCTAACCTAACCTAACCTAACCTAACCTAACCTAACCTAACCTAACCTAACCTAACCTAACCTAACCTAACCTAACCTAACCTAACCTAACCTAACCTAACCTAACCTAACCTAACCTAACCTAACCTAACCTAACCTAACCTAACCTAACCTAACCTAACCTAACCTAACCTAACCTAACCTAACCTAACCTAACCTAACCTAACCTAACCTAACCTAACCTAACCTAACCTAACCTAACCTAACCTAACCTAACCTAACCTAACCTAACCTAACCTAACCTAACCTAACCTAACCTAACCTAACCTAACCTAACCTAACCTAACCTAACCTAACCTAACCTAACCTAACCTAACCTAACCTAACCTAACCTAACCTAACCTAACCTAAC